>JBCFYV010000024.1:34419466-34430615 GCA_039000515.1 Timema cristinae | reverse complement strand
AATAATAATAAATAATAATAATAATTTTTACATCCTATACTGTTTCCAGCTTGTGATCTGGGTCAGTTTTTTATTCAAGCCAAATATAATTCACTACCGGTTTACTAAGCCTGACGTAGCCTCATACGCCTTATAATCTAGCTTGAGACCAGGACAGGCACAACATACAGTCCCCAGCCATTGGTTTATCAATGTGAAAGGGTAAAACCATATTTAACCAAATCTAAATATTTTGGCCATGCCGGGAATCGAGCCTTTAGACCCTTAGCTCAGTAGACGAACATGCTAGCGACCTGAGCTAAGGGGTTGGATTAGTAATAAAAATAATGAGATTAAATTAGAGTAACCCATAATGGTGAGAGCACGGGTTTTACTAGTCTTACTTCAGTAACAGAGTTGGAGAGGTGGAGAATATTGTGCAAATATAATAACTAGGGTGAGATGGTATATGACGCGAGCTAAGGTCAGTATTTTTAAGTTCTTATATAAAAATTTTTTCAACCAAAATAAATAAACTATCACTCCTGAAGTTAGATTTCATTTAATTTTCTCCATATAGTTATCTGGATAGTTTTTGATTATTTGTCATAAATTCGTAAGTTAAAAAATATTTAATAGAAATAATAAAATGTTCCTAGTAGAGTTCCGTGGTTCCCGTGTCATTGATCTAAGAACTATTGAGATTAATATATGTAACAAACTAAATATAATCGATGTACTGGAGCACAATTTAAATTATTTTGACTAAGGAAATGTTTTATTGTACAAATTATAAAAATATGTTGCTCTCAAATCATACTCCTTTCCATCCAATCTTAAGTGAAAATATAAAATGATTAATACTAAACCAATATTAGGAAACTTAAACTTTTATTAATCTGTAATTAATCTATGGCATTAGAAACTTGGAAGTTCACTGCCATATTCACAAAGTATGCTACCTATCTCTATCTTGAACTAATTATATCCAGTCCACCTCATTAGACCCTATCTATTTCAGGTTCCCTCATATCTGCTTCTAGTTCTTCCCAGTGGTTTCTTTCCACTGGGTTTGCCAGTCAATACCCTGAACAAAGTTCTATATTTTCCCACCCGCACTGCATGTCCCGACTACCATCATCTACGAGACATGTACTAATGTGCTTTTTATCCATCCGAAGCAGAATGCGCGCTCAGACCTTCAGCTGATTAGTGTCGCCATTTCACACCATCTGGGAAAAATCACTTGTACTAGGGAGGTCATGAAAGTTTAGTAGCTTCCCTTTAATGTCCGCACTAAATTTCTATGAGAGAGCTAGTAGGATTCTCTAGTTTGGTTAGAAAGTTATCTCTTATACCTTTCATTGATATTTTCCACGTGCCCCAATCAACACGGGACCGACAGTTTTCCTTCGCCTCCGAAGGAAGTTGTGCAACGGATTTTCCGTTGACTCCAGCCATGTTTGAACCCATGAACATCAGATGCTGAGGAGTACAGTTTACCGCAATAGCACCAACTAAATCATCATATATAGAGTAAACCTATATTACAATGGAATTAAAAAGAGACCCACTTTATTGGTCCCATGGTCTGAAGCGCTACTCTATCACTAGTCTAAGACTGACGAAGACTGGGATATCGGGGTTCAATCCTGTTCGGATGTTTCGAGATTTTTACTAAATTGTTTTCCACTCTTTCTCTATACAAATGCGGGCACACTTCCCCTAAATTCAACTGTCCTCGTCCTTAACTGATTAGCTTAATTAATATATGGACGTATAGCCTAAACAGATAGTGAGATGTGGTACTAATATATATATATATATATATATATATATATTATATATATTATATAATATATATATATATATATTATATATATATATTATATATATTATATAATATATATATATATATTATATATAATTATATATTTATAATTTTAAATATATATATATATAATTAAACCAAAACTACTATTCTTTTTTAATGATTTGTTTTTAGTTTTATCTTTAATTTTTAACTGATGAAATCACTCAATATAGTTGTCTAATTAAGCACATGGGCGAATAACGAGTTGAAGTCTAACTCAGTGTGACAGACTGTACGCATCAAAGAGAGGGACGCATGCGCACTGAAAGGGAAGGGTGAAGGGAGAGACGTATGGTTTTTTGGCACCCGGAGTTGCGGGCGGGGATCAGTGTCCAAAACTCCGTCGCGGCGCGTGGGCGTCTTCCAGTTTCCGGTTCATTTGATCCAGTCGGCGGTAACACTTGGACCCAGCATTATTTTTGGTTTCGCACGTGTGCCCAGTGGTTTGGAATGTAAATAAAAAAAAAAGTGCGTCGATTCCATTTGAAAATAAACAAAAAAATAATTTAGTGGGATTAAATTCATAACTATTCAAAGGGCATTTAAAAACTATCAAATTACCGCGATGAGTACTTCATAGTAAAAACATATTTTATTTTACCCTACTTATTAAATGTTATGATCGGTAAACATTTGGAATTAGTAGAACTACTAGAATATACCATATATCGGCATTTTATCATCAATTTTTTCTTTTCATTTCAATAATATATGTAATTTAGTTTAGTCTTTCTTCTCTAAAAATACATTTATTTCAGGTAAAGCTAATTTAAATAAATAAAAAAAACCAACATTAAAACCTAGAATATTTTAGGTTATCTATAGTTTAGCTAATTATAAGACGCACATTGATTTATTTTCAAATATTTTCTCCAATATAACACTGGATGTTTGGATCTAAAATCTCGATAAGAGTGTGTATACGCTACTATTATATAATTTAATACAAGCTAACATGTGTCTGAAACATTTGGTAATGCGAACGCTCTACTTTAAATTTCACAGGTTTAGATTGGTAAATTTATTCTAAATTATATCTCAAAATTTTATCTGCCTTTTTCCAGCAGCTTAAAGACGTAAATTTCTTGCTTTTTGTATTCACTAAGTGGGTTGTAAATATTGGGAATAATTATAACGTGCATTTAAATTTTATTTATCTTTAATATAAAAGTTAAATTGTTTTAGTAGACTTGTTTGTAAACTTACTTTATAGTTACATTTTTAATAATTATTAAATTTAATAATAGCTTACATAATATATGCTAAAAACATACATTGGTTAAACCATGTTAAAAGAAATAAACGTTAATTTACTTCAATATTAATCAAATAAAACATTTCAGTAATTGTCTTCTTACTGTCTTGGAATAGATATAGATCTATTTATATATCTAATTTTTTATTAATATTTTATAGAAGAGATGAAGAACCAATTAAAAAAATAGAGCAAAAAATTGGTTCAGAAAAAAAATAAAATGTATTCACATAAGCAGAAATGTCCATTTAAAATGATAAACCATATTTTTGTTAAATTTTGGGAGCTCATGTACCTTAAGAATATTTTAGAATAGAATAAAACCTGAACATTGTTTTTAATACTCGTTTAATACATTTAAAACATTGCATTATGAATAATTTACTCACATGCATCGGTGCTCGCATGGTATAACACGTCAATCTTGTGCTGGACTGGATTTGTGGCGATGGAGAGATTTGGTCTTGAATACCAGTCGAGTAAACTGGGTGGGTTTTAATAAATAATGTTACAATTTTTATAAATTTCGACATTAGCGTAGTTAGGGCATGTTTAAAACCCGAACGGGCACTAAGGCAAAGAGAATAAATAGCTAATAATAATAATTATTATTAGCACCATGTATTACTAACCGTTCAGGCTATACGCACTTACGCTAATGTGTAATGGTAGGGTGATAGTGAGATGAAATGGAGACCTACAGTTTAACGTGGAATCCGAACCACGGTGGAGGCCTAGCATTCCCCACATTCACAAGTTGTAATTAATACACGTCTTGTCAGAGGTGAAAGAAGGGTTTGGGCAATCAAATAAATCCATGCCGGGACCGAGGATTGAACCCCAAACCCCCAGCACAGAAGTCCGTCACCTTACCCCTAGACCACCTGGTCACCCAACAAATCAATAATTTAAAAAATATTTATTATTTGGTAATGGCGTTAGAGCCTACAGTTATTAAAAATTCCGAATAATTATTTAAACCCAAAATCTGAAGTAAATCAATAATAAACGGAATTATACTGCCAAATGTTATTAAGATTTTTATTAAAAACACAAACAATGTTGTTTGTTCAATTGCCGAAGGAAAATTTTGACATTTATATGGTTTTTGATTTTTTAATTTGAAATATAAATGTTCGTAGTTTTAGGTTGTGATTCCCCAAATCTCACTCGTACCCTTCGTTTACCTTGAAAGATAGCAAACTTACCTTTCAAGGTTTCCACTAAGGAACGGCTTAAAAGATAGGGCCATAGTGTAATACAAGAAGGTAAGACTGCTATCTTTAAAGGTGAACGGAGTGTGGCCTTATGTATACATAAATATGTATATATATAACACGTCTCGGTGGCGTAGTTGGCTAACGCGCTTGTCGCTTTGAGATCGACTGCTGAGGACGGGAGATCGAGGTTCGAATCTCAGTAGGGTGAACCGGGGGTGGTTTTTCCTAAATGGTTTTCCACTCTCTCTCGAATCTCAGTCGGGTGAACTGGGGGTGGTTTTTCCTAAATGGTTTTCCACTCTCCCTCCACGCAAATGCGGATTCACTTCTTATAATTCAACCTTCCCAATTCCTAATCCATTAGCGTAATTAGTACTTAAAGCGTATAACCCGAACGGGTAGTAAGACGCGGTGCTAGATATTATTATTATATATATACATATAAATATATATTTATATTTACTACCACATCTCACCAATTGTTCAGGTTATACGCATATGTGATTATTACTCTAGTGGGATAAAGATGAGGAAGGAACCGTTTTAGATGACATATACCAGCATTTGCGAGTAAGGGGAGTGGGAAACCACTTAGGACAAACTACGTTCAGTAGACCCAACTAATATTGAAACCCCAAACTTCCCGTCATTAGAAGGCCAATCTAATAAAAACGTGACGCCTTTTATCATTTGACCAGTAAAGCTGGTCTCTACTTATTAAAGTGGATGAGACAAATGATTGCAGGATTATAAACCTATTTTAATATGCTCTTGTTTAACACAGCTATACTTTCTGTTTATTAATAGAATTACCTTTTAGAAATATAGTGCTGGAAGTTAAACGTATCAGTATATCACTTAAGCACAGTAACCGTTTTCCTAAGGTGGCATTCATTGTCTATTTAGTGAGATTATTGCGATTTGAGTCCTAACGGAGATCACAAATGGAAAAATGCCTAATTTTATTTTAATAGTTTAGCTGACTAGATATATATTCTTCTAACACATATCCGAGAGTAATACATTCAAGGTCTTTACTCGTGCCATATTAGTGGTAAAGTAGCGTGTTTTTTTAACGGCCTATGCCCGATAAGTTTTTATACAAACTTTTAAACGTACCCACCTCGGTGGCGTAGTTGGCTAACGCGCTAGACGTGTAGGGCTCGACTTCTGAGGACGGGGAGATCGAAATTAGAATCTCGGTCGGGTGAACTGGGGGTTGTTTTTCCTAAATGGTTTTCCACTCTCACTCCACGCAAATGCGGGCTCTCTTCCTTTGATTCAACCTTCCCAATTCCTAATCCATTAGCGTAATTAGTACTTAAAAGCGTATAACCCAAACGGGTAGTAAGACGCGGTGCTAAATAATAATAAAAAAAATTTAAACGTGTATTCAAAAGATACTTATTTTAAGTTAGTGGTATTTGAAATTAATATTATCGTAATCAAACCTTAGAACTAACCTTTAAAAATAGATTTAATAACTTTAGTTAAGGCTTTAATAAATAGTTAAATAGTATCTATTTACATTTTAGCTTTATTAACATTTTACGTTTGGAAGGGCCACATCTATTATTTTTGAAATAATCTGGTTTTAATACCACCATGTTTGGATATATATTTCAATTTTTATCTTAATCCTTAAGATTATTTTTAAGAAAGGACAAATTACCGCTTTGATTTCACATGTTACTTCATTCGTGGCTCTATAATTATGTAATTTGCCCTTTTGAAACCTCATATTATATATATATATTAGGGTGTCCCAAAAAAATGAAATTAATTATTTTTTTTCGCATACCCTCTTATTTTTTTCCTTTTATGTCAAAACAATTGTAAATAATGTTTCATGTAATTTGGACCACGGCAACCCGTGCCGACTTGCATCTAAACATGTCAGTCAGTACATGTGTACTTGAGCGAGCGAACGCTGACGACACGTGTCTGTAGCGGAGCACCCAACAGCTGCAAATGGTAAAGATATAAAAAAAAAGATAAAGGAAGGTTTTGGAATGCTTCGACAGTGAGATTGCACAACCCGTGAAACATGTCAGTAGCAGTTTACTCAGGACAGCGCACGTCTACGTGTCAATGTGCTTATAATTCCAAGTTGTTTAATTAGTAAATGTTTGTATGGTTTTTAATCTGTAAACAGAACATGGCAGTGGAATTGCGTAGTTCTAAAAAAGTGATATTTTTAATAGGTAATATAAGACATCAAATAACGGGTTCAAAACTTCCGTCTAATGGACAAGTTCTCGCAGTTTTGTTTTACAATATTCGAGAAGTGAATTTAAGTGTTAATGAAAGTGCAAATCTCGTTATTCGCGAATGTATTATATTTTGGGAAAAGGCACGCATACCTACCAAATTGTTTCCAAATTGTGCGAGCAAGCTTGTTAATGTGTATCAAGTTTGGAGAGACTTACAAAAATAAATGCAAAGAAATTACAAGACGTATTCAAGCGGCGACAACAATAATTTGTAATTAATTTAGACAATTTGTTCAACATTGCACATGCTGATGCACTTCAATTAATGAAAATAGAGGAAGATAGGATGTTCTTGCAGCGCCAAAGAGAGCCGGGCCGACCCGGTCACTTAGGTGGAGTGGATAAAAAATCTGGCCAAAAAAGAGGAAAGGGCGCGACTTCGAGCTGTCAAAGAAGACAATCGGCGAATAAAATATGTTTCTGATTCAACATCCTCGGCATCAAACGAACCATTGCAAGAAGATTCCTCTTCAAATTTTAGTGAAAATATAGATTCAGAAGATTTCCCAACACTGATCGAAAGCTCAAAACCTGGGACAAGTAAATCAGTATTGAGGAAAGACTTTATTACTCCAAAGTCAGAATTTCCGATAAGTAAGTCTTCAATTCAAAGAATCCTAACAGAAAAACGGAAGGAACGTGCGGAAAACATAAAAATTTATTTTCAAAACGATGTACCGGATGTAGTGACCTTACATTGGGATGGCAAACTGTTGCCTGCTTTGAGTGCTCGAAAATCGAAAGAAGAACGCTTACCTATTGTTATTTCATTTGGACTAAAATAACAACTCATTGCTGCGCTGAGACTGGATAATTCCTCAGGCAAAGAACAGGCGCAGGCTATTTGGAAGGCGATCTTAGATTGTAATCTCGAAAACAAGGTCCAAATTCTCTGTTGTGATATTACGGCTTCGAATACAGGTCGTTTTAATGGTGCTTGTACGCTCCTCGAGCAAAAATTTGATAGGGAAATGCTTTTTTTTCGCTTGCCGCCATCATGTATACGAACTGGTGTTAAAGGCCATGTTCGATCTGAAAATTAAACAAGTGACAACAAGCCCCGATATTCCACTCTTTAAAAAGCTCAAAGAGAATTGGAAAAATATCGATTCCACTAAAATACAGTGCTATAGAGAAAAAGTGGAACTGTTCAGAACCGTACCCGAAATTGAAAATTTGCTGGACTTTTACCGAGATGAACTTAAAAATGTTATGGTCAGAGAGGACTATCGAGAGTTGATCGAAATTTCTATGGTGTTTTTAGGTGGAGATGCAGAAAAAAAAATTAAAATCAGACCTCCGGGTGCCATGCACCAAGCTAGATGGATGGCCCGAGCGATTTACTCCCTAAAACTATCGTTATTTAGTTCTCAGCTGAAATTAAACACCAAGGATACGAAAGAACTGTTAGATGTCTGCTTGTTTATCGTAACAATCTATGTTAAACCATGGCTTCAATGCATTTTGGCAGTTAAAGCACCCTACAAAGATTTGTGCTTTTTGAAATCTTTGAAAGCTTACGAAAATGTTAATGAAAATATCTCGAAAGCTGCTTTACAGAAATTTCTCCAGCATTTATGGTATTTGACTGATGAAATAGCAGTATTAGCACTTTTTGATGATGATGTGGACGAAGAAACAAAATTAAAAATGGTGGCAAATTTACATAGAGAAAATTTCTCGACCCATGAGAAAAGATACATTCCATCGAAGGAATAACTTTGTGGTTCATTGTATGGTGAGTTTGATACATTGATTTTGTAATTGTTTATTTAGTTATTTATTTATATCACGCAATTGTTACATTTTTTTTACAGAAAAAAGCATCGATGATTTCATATCAGTCAAAAGCCATTCATTGTTTTCTAGACTCAAAATTGATGATAGTTTTCTCAACGAGAGTCCCTCTTCATGGGAGAATAACGCTTCTTTCTAGACGCAAAAAAGACAATATCAATACTTAGAGCAGTGAACGATACAGCTGAAAGAGCAGTAAAACTAATGCAGGACTTTCATGGATTAATAACGGTTGAGGAGGAACAAAAACATTTTTTGTTTCGTTGCGTACAAGAACACACGAAGATCTATCATGACTGTAAAAAGCAAACATTGAAACGAAAATATGTTCAGTAATGTTTCTTTTACTATAATATGTTAATAAATATCTGCTTTGATTAAAATGGTGTCTTATGTACCAAAGAAACATACATTTTACAATCTTTCCATGGTATTCCCCGTACATGATCTCACGTTCAAGTTTGAAGTAAAGTCGGCACGGGTTACCGTTATCTTATTGCAATAATACTTTTTATTTAAGTTACTGAGGTGAAATAGAAAAAAAATAGAGGGTATGCGTATTCAACTTTGCAAAAAAAATTTTTTACCTTGTATCTTGGGACACCCTAATATATATATATATATATATCTTTGGTCGAATTTTTTTTTAAACAAACATAAAGTTGAAATGAAAATAAAATGCACTGTTTGACTTTTACTGTCGACGGACATTGTGTGGAATTCTGGTAAATATCGTTTTACTCTAGGGAATTTATGCGCTCCATGCCACGTTCCATTAACAACCCATGTGTTGAGATATTTGAGGAATGATAGAAATAATTGAAAAATCGCAACATTTTGCAATATTTTCCTTTCCAATCCGGTGAATGAGTATGTGGAATCCTTTGTTTCTCATAAAATAACATCGTCTTATAATTTCTACTAAAAATGCAGAGTTTATTTAGTCACAACTGTTATTTATCCAAGTATGAAACATAACTTCAAGACCTTACTGTTAGTAAGTACTTACTGTACTATGTTAATAAGATTGATAAAAATATTTATATAATCATTTCCAAATGTCTTGTTTTTGATAACTAACTTTGTAAGGAATAATAGTTTTTTCACCTGCTTCATTGGCAGAATGGACTAGCCTAATGAAGACGGGAATATCAGTGTTCGAACTCCTGTTAAGACTACTGAGGGTAGTTTTTCCTAAAATGTTTTCCCACTCTCCGTCCACGCAAATGTAGGTAAATTACCTCTAAAATTCTTTCCTAATCCCTACACCATTAGATAAATTATCTTATATGCATATAGCCTGAGCAAATGAGACGTGGTGGTGATAATTATTTTGTTCATATTACATAATATAAAAAAGAGAGTATATTAGCTACTTCATTAATTACACAATTTTAGTGAAAAATCTGGAAGAACAAAAAAGGTTAGGGTTCTTATTTTAATAAAGTGTTGATCAGTAGTTCGTTCTTACCACCCATTCGATTCATACGCTTATGTACTAATTACGCCAATGGCATTAGAGATTAGGAAGGTTATATTTAGGGGAAGTATACCCACATTTGGGTATAGGGAGAGTGGAAAATTATTTAGGAAAAAACCACCCTCAGTACACCTGACAGAGATTCAAACCTTGATCTCCCCGTCATTAATATTCTAGTCTACTGCGAGAGTAGTGCGTTAAACCATGCGGCCACCGAAACAGGTTATTATAATTAAATAATTACTTATGTGCTAATATTTAGACAAAATCCCCAAATTTAAAACCACTACTGACTCAAATATCTAGAAACCAACTCCATAAAGAACATTCAAGTAAAATGTCTCATAAAATGGTTGAATAGCCATGACCTAACGATCCCCAAAGCCACAAGTCGTTAACCTCGATTGAATAAGATGTTTTTCTCCCTCATCAATTTAATTTAGGTTTATTTCATACATTGACTTCAAACTTAACTACACATCATTAGTTTGAAGATAGGTTATATATATATATATATATATATATAATCCTAATTAGTTTTTGTAACGAAATGAAAATAAAGATAATAATAAATATTCGGTTGGTTATGTATATAGAATTTTTCTAAAGAGATAAGCTTAAAAATTCAATATCAATCTAGAAACAGACCGAAATATGTTACTTTAAAGAAAATAGAGAAACAAAACTTAATTCACGACAAAATTACAAACTAACGTACATAACAAATATGAATACGTGTTAATAATACCCAAATGCAAATATTTTTGCAAATTAAATAATTGCATTAAAATTACTATCTAGATTCATCCCAACGTCGATGTAAAAAGGATGGCACATTAATCGTTTACAGTAGTTTTTTTTTATTAGAACCTATGTTTAAATAGTTGGTCACCAATAATTTAAACAAACGTTCAAATCGTTGACCCCCAACTTCAATGTACCAATTGGCACGAAATATAAAATCTTTCCACACTCACTGCAACAAGTCTACATCTATTTTATCCAAATCAGACTCTATTTTATCACGTGCTTCTTAAATGTTTATCGTTGTAATTACTAGTTGTTTACAAAGTAAAACTCTATAGTCCTTTCTTGGAAAGGTAGGTGATTACACGATATCACGACGTTCTATCTACAGGTTTGGAGAGATAGCACTCAGGAATTCAAGCACAATATTCTTGAAGTGAGGAAGTGTAACATATTATTAAAACCATATTTTCGTGTTCTATGTCAATGGGATTATCAGCATGAGAAATGTTCCTACCATTTAGT